>JAZHYW010044449.1:0-11135 GCA_037355805.1 Ixodes ricinus | reverse complement strand
CATATATTCACGCGCATATGACATTAGATGCAAGACGTACGCGTTTAAGACGCCAAAAGAATCGTTTGTTCACCCGAAAAACAAATCTTGCAAGAGCTACTTCGCGCAGCGTTTAAACAATGCGTAAAACTTCCTTCTTTTTTTATCGTTCTGACAACGAGTATACACCCGAAGTGATATAAGCAATAAAGATGGCGAACTATTTCCGCAGTGTGCGTCCCGATCAGCGCTCAGCGAGACAGGAAGCGTCGTGCGCGTTCAAGCTGCGTTCCGGCCGAATCGCCGGCCGATTTCGGCTTCTATACCTATCTACTGGGGCGTGAACCAGTGCCACTACAACTATGGTGTCTGGAACAGCGTCTCACACTGGTGTGTCTTTCGCGGCCAAGAAAAGTGGTCTCTCAATTTCCGCTCGACGATAGACAGTTTTAGTGGACCGTACGCTAAAGCTTTGCGTACGCAAAGAAATTGCGGGTCGAGAGTGCGCATGCGCAGAACGCAATAGAAGGGCTAGCGTATTGCGTACGCACGCAACGCTGGGGATTTTGCGTTGCGGGCTAGCGGGCTTTGCGGGAAGCTCTCGAGAGATCTCGGGCCCAGCGAGAGCACCAGTTTCAAGATGGCGGTTACCTCGACTGGCGCAGCAAGGGCGACGTGGTGTTCGCGAAGTTCAGTGTTACGTGAAATTGCGTGGTGTTCAGCTCGGCAATTCTTTCCGGGACCTACCGCGGTCGAATCAGATCGCCGTGCAGCTGAAGGAGTGCATAGTGAAAATGTTCACCGCTCGCAATGTGCGTGAACGCTGCGATCTGCTCAACGCTAAGCCTCTTCGCGCAGTTCATCGCCGACGGACGAACGACTCTTCAAGAAATCGCCGAAGTTGTCGCTATGCACTGGACATCAGTAGGTCATGGATTTCTTCCCGCGATAGCATTGATAAAAGGTGCCGTTTCCACGGGACGATTGACGGAGGCTCCGTGATCGAATTTGGCTACGCACTCGTACTCGTAGCCTCCGTACCCCGCAGAAAAGCGCGCTTGACCAGGCAGCTGCGGCTTGGTTTAATTTGAAATAAAATTATTGGAAACGTTTTCATTTTCAATATTTCTTTTGAGGAGCATGGTGGCGCTATAAGCACGCGGAATTCTACGGCTCTGGCAAATTGAATCAAAACGATCATGCGAGATGTTCACTCGGCAACGTAACGCACAACTAAAATCGGTCCGAGCAGGTCGTTTTTAGCGTACGCTATACTATTGCGTATTGCGTACGTAAGAGCCAGCAACGCTATACTAAAACCGTCTGATGTCATAATAGTGCTGTGTTGTCGCCGGCCGCGATCCTGGCGGCGTCACAGCAGTGGTGATGAACGTGGCAGACGCCCGTTCCGCTGCAGGTCGCTCTCCAGCTGAACAGTCCAGGGAAGATTCGACAGCCAGGAGTTGGGACGCCGCGACGAAAGCGACTTCGCCTTGCTCGTGCTTTTGGCCGGCACTTCGACCGCCAGGATCGCGACGTCCGACAGCATGACACTCCGGCTTTTGTGACGTCATTTGTTTCCACTTCGGGACCACTTTTGGACCACGGGTTGAATGCTGAGCGCAAGTTCGTCTGCGTATTTTGCAGGGGTTTTAGTGATGTCAGAAAGACGTCGAGCTCCGATTGGCTCTGATTGAAGGATAGCGGGTAGACAGCCTGCTTTGAGGTCTACCCACTATCCTTCAGTCAGAGCCAATCAGAGCTCGCGGTGTCATTCTGACGTAACTGCAACCCTGCAAAAGAAGCAGACGAACTTGCACTCCGCATAGGACGCTAAGCACACCGGTCGGAGACGCGTTCCAGGCGCCGTACTACAACGGCAGACCAACACCAGGCTGTCTAAACACCTGACGTCACATAAACTTTGTTCGTCGTTGGAACTGCTCTCCTACAAATGGAAGCACTGGAAACACAAAAAGGAACGAAAGTAACGACGAACAAAACTGTTTTAACATTTAAAGCAACAACTAACGTTGTCTATCCTGGTTTCTTCTGCTAACTCGTACCTTTATATCTTCTCTGCCTGATTAGAATTGTTTTGTTTTTTTACTTCTACACGCCAAAACGAAAAACTACGTGGTTGTTTTTGGTCACATCAATAAAGATTATTATCATAATTATTAAAGGTAGCCTCAAAGCAGTGGCGTCACAAGGGGGGGGGGGGGGGCGGACCGCCTCGGGTGCAGCGCTCAGGGGGGTGTCACGGCGGGCCACGAAGGGGGGGGGGGGGAGTCACGGCGGGCCGCGCGAGAGCGGAGGGGGAGGGGTGGGGGAGTCGCGGCAGGCCACACGAGAGCGGTGGGGGGGGGGAGTCGCGGCGGGCTGCCGCCCCGGGTGCCGCTGACCCTCGTGACGCCACTGCCTCAAAGGTAGCCTCCGAAATAACGCAAGCGAGTGATATCGCTAAAGGTTCCTGAGGTACACCACTTGCAATGCGGAACGCGGAAACAGCTATGCCTGCCCCGTGTCAAAAATCCCCATACACGAAAGGGGTCCGCAGCAAATGCGGCGCGCAAGTCGAAGATACTCTCAAGACGCAGTCAACCGCAGCCACGACAAGTCGAATCTCTCCGAGCATCTCTCGCCAGTGGCAGCTGCCATTTCCGTTCTTTTTATTACCCCGCTATCATCAACTTCATCATCGTGGCGCGAGAAAAGTACGCTGCACGGTAAACGATACCAGCGACGACCCGATCGTTAAACGATACCAACGGCGCGATACCCTCGTCCTTCGTATAGCGAGGTATGGCAGGAAAAGTGCAGTTGATCGGGAAACGAAAGGTTTCGGCGCCACGTCAGATTTTACGACCTCGCAGAACCCTAAAGATACAGGATTGCGCTGGTGGCAGAGGTTGTAATGTCCCTTACGAATGCCAGCGGTTACGCACGGCGCTAGACACCCCCTAAAGACAAGGCTCGAGCCTTTGCCACCCCAAACGTCATCACAAGTGGGTCTACGCAGCGCCGCCATGCGGAGCGCAGGTTCGTCTGCTTCTTTTGCCGGGAGTTGTGGTGACGTCAGAAAGACGCCGAGCTCTGATTGGCTGTGACTGAAGGATAGTGTGTGGACCTCAAAGCAAGCCGCCTTGAGGTCTACCCCTATCTTTCAATCGGAGCCAACCAGAGCTCGGCGTCCTGACGTCACCACAACTCCCAGCAAAAGAGCAGACGAACTTGCGCTCCGCATACCTTGCGTCAGCGTCGCCGCAAAGGGCCCGCTCACACTTGCGGATTCGCAGGCGCAATCCGCTCGTCGCCGGCGCCAAAACATCTGGATTTGCCACCCGCCTTCCAAATACACATTCCGCCTGCGCGGATTCGCGGCGACTCGCGGATTCGCGGTGATTCGCGGCGACTCGTTGAGGTTCGGCGTGTTTGCCGCTTGGGGACGAGTCGGGAATCCACCAACGATGACGTCACGCTGCAGGCCTTTTCTTATATTTTGTATTGGCTGGATAGGATGGGTTGTAACGGGGCAGACCCGGGCAGACCGGGTGAAGAACAGAGCGAAATAACTGCAGTGAAAAGGAGGGAATCAAGATGTAGTCTCGGAGGGTGGAACGGATAACTTTTTCCGCATCGGACTTGCGGAGATCAATGAACCGTGTCCACGGGCACAAAGCGAGCGGCAGTTAAAAGCTGGCAAAGGAAAGCGCAACCGACATACCGCAACGTTCGCACTTTTTTTTTTTCTCGTCGAATAAAACGGACTCATTCGCCCACGTACACTTCCCCCTGTAAACAAGGGAAGGAAATAAAAAAAGGGTCGAGAAAACAAAAAAGACGGCGTTTTTCGCACTTCCAAAACCAACTACAGGCCTCACCGAAAGCTCCGTCCACGCCCAAATCTGGCGCTGGTTGTTGGGACCAGACGCTCTAAAGGTTTCTGAACCTCCAGAAAAGGCGAGCTGGTTGGGAAAAAATCGAAAACATTCAGAAGGAAGTCTGTGTTGCTCTGTCTGTTATGCTATTTCTCGGTATCTCAAGGATTATGATGTTTCTGAACCTGCTCTTATCCGATTAAAAAAGTTAGAAGATCCAGTTGGAAACCACACCACGTCGCTTCCAACTTCATCCTGACTGGGCCTGGCTGTTCGTAGCCATGGCCTTTAGTCCATCGTAGGGTAATACCCTATAGTTAGGCGGGCACCCTTAACCGCAGTTAAGTGTGACTGAGGTCAGAACTCAAGTGCGTTTAAGGGTGCCCGTAGATCTAGCGTATGAGAGTGAGACGAAGTATGAACGCGAAGTTTAAAAGAAAAAAGAAGAAGAAAGAGGTGCGTCGACCGGAACGCCGACGCGGACAAGAGTCGAGCGGCCGTGCTCTTTAGCCTCCGCGAGATCGATCGAACAGCTTCGATACAAGTTCGTGAAATTTGCTTCTCTCCCCTTATCGCTGCTTGACTTCTGGCCGTGTCCAGGCAGTGGCCCTCTCGCTTTCCGCCGCCGTCCGGTAAGTGGGTTAACGTCGTAAGCGGTCACTGCGCGGGGATATCGGAAATTGTTGTCCGGGTTTCGAAAGGCGCTGGACAGCCACGCGGCGAGAGCGAGCCACGCGGCGCGCTTTCGAATGTCCCAGATTCCGGAACGCGTAAACAAAATTCGGTAAAATCAGGAGAACCTGAAACAAATTATGTACGAAGAACGTGTTTAAGGTTGCGCTCTTAAATACAAAAAAGTACGTGGGTTTACTTCACTGTAGAATACGCCGACGGCTAATCACGTCGAATAATATAAAGATTCCAGCAAATGACGAAGTTCAGATTACGAGGTCACCCAGGGTGTTCTTGCGCAAATTGTGTATATTTAGTCTATAATTCTATTCTTAGCTCCGTCGTTCGCTCGGATAGTTATAGTGATAACCATGATTGGCTGTCTACGTGTACTGCAGAAAAAGAACTCAAAAACTCTTCTTAAACAAATTGCATAAATGACAAAAAAAAGTGTTACGCAAAACTGATTTGTGCGTGGGAGTGCGACCACACGTTCTCGAAAAGAAATGAACGAGAGACCTGGAAAACTTTCTTTAAAAACAACGAACTTAAAAAAAAAAGGAATTATGCGAGATCGCGAGAAGCGTCTCGAGCGCCGCTTTGTCTTGCATTCGCCGCTGCGTTCCCAAACATTTGCTTTGGTGTTCTTCCGCATTCTGGCGCTCCATCGCCCTTCGTTCGCATTCGGACGGAGCGATTGTTTTCTCCCGAGATACGTCGACCGATGCCCGGCGACCTTACTCGGTCCCTCGGTCTCCTGCGACCTCCTGGTTAAGTGACACCCCGCGTCCTTCTTGACGGGTCATTCGAAAACACCAGACTTCCTCGTGCCCTCTCCGAGCTCCGGGACTCCGACGGTGGCTCCCTGCGTTTCAAAAAAGAAAAAAACAGAAAAAGAAGAAAAGCTTTCTTATGATCGACGTCTACCGGGAGGCTTTGTCTTGTTTTTCTTTTTTGTTTTTTCGTCTGTTTGCCGCTTGTGTCGAATTCCAGCGAAGGACATTCGTTCCGAATGTCCTTCGCTGAGAATTACATTAATTCTGCGGCGTGAGAGGGTATAATACTCCGGTCACATGGCGAAAGTGATATAGTTTTGTTTTTCCAAAATAAATATAATTCGTTCTTTAATACGCCTATTCATTGTTAGGGCGTTGAATTACGTGAAAAAAAGATGAAGTGTGGCAAGGTCCGAGGTTAATGCCATTCCGAGATTAGAATACAATTCGCTGAAAGGACATCAATTTTCGCTTGTGACAGGTCTATAAGCGCATCATCCAATTACTCAATAAATCAACTAATTACTTAATTATATAATGAACCAGTCATTTAATTATTTTTTTCTTCCGAGAAAATAGATGGTGGTCGTCTCAAAAAGCTGCAACAAGTGCAGCTGATCGAGGCGCCAGCTCCAAAATGACGGTTGGTTCAGTGACTGCATAATACAAGTGGGGGATCGGTGGCCGAGCGGGCCAGCGCGCACCAACTCTGGCACATGGAGCGAAAGCTCGCGCTGCAGAACCCAGGGCCTGGGTTCAATCCCTACCCTGGCGCGTTTCGATTTGGATGAGCATCGTACCGGCGTGCGGTCGTGGTATCACTACTGCGTGGTCCACGCTAAAGGAGCGATGCAACATTTTTTGTACTTTGCACAAATACCGCTTAGAACGGACCCCTGACATTAATGACCTATGAAACACGCGTTCGTTTTGCACCCCACGCAATAGAAGTCCCAGAAAAAATTAAAGAAAAACGAGCAGCGTTCAGCCCCTCAACTCGCAGCCAGAACAAGCGGCCACGTGATCTGGAGCCGATTATATGCCGCCAATGTTGATCATAGCCACGCGCTGGGGTTGGCAAAGCACAGGACACGCGCTGAGTTCCAGACAATTGTTATGGCTCGGCTAGTGTCGTCGTTGCAGCGATTGGACACGGGCCACTACCCGAATGCTTCTCGAGCTAGTAATTATCACGAGCCCAAATCGAGTGCCCACGCAATGCTCGGGTCCAATCTATGAACCGCATTCAAATATCGTCATTGGGGTGTACTGCGATCCCCACGTTACGTCATCAAATTTTGCAAAGGAGAGATTGAATGAAAATGATGGCTTTTATCCTTGAAATTACACCGCAACAAAGGCGTTTCTTGGCCAGTGGCGTTGCGTGCGAGTATCCTTGAGTCCCAGTAGTGCCAGTAAGCTCGTGCAAAGTGAAAAACATTCCAATTGAATATCGTTGCACCGCTCCTTTAAAGACCCCAGGTTAGCGATTGTACTGCACTGGCTAAATTGCTCATCTACAGCGAGTGATTCGTCGCCACTTTGAAATGGCTGACAACTACACGCTGTCTAAATATCCACACAACCCCAATTATTTTTGCGTAATACAGCGTTACTACACAACCTGTTGATAGGCAGTACTGTGCAGCAATATTCGATTTGGAATGTTTTTCACTTTACACGAGCTTACTGGCACTAGTGGGACTCATGATCCTCGGCATGCAACGCCACTGACCGGGAAACCCCTTTGTTGCGATGTCGTTTCAAGGACAAAAGCGAGCGTTTTTCTTTCGATCTCTCCTTCGTAAAACTTGATGACGTAGTTGGGAACGCAGTCTCCCCCCAGTAACGATATTTAAATGCCGCTCATAGGTTTGACCCGGAGCATTGCAGTGAGCACTCGTTTTGGGGCTCTGTTATAATGGATAGATCGAGAAGCATCGGCTAGTGGCCCGTGTCCAATCACTGCAACGACGACAATCGCCGAACCATTACAATGTCCTGAACTCAGCTCGTGACATGTGCTTTGCCAACTCCAGCGCGTGGTCAGTAATCAACACTGGCGGCATATAATCGGCTCCAGATCACGTGGCCGCTTGTTCTGGCTGCGAGTCGAGGAGGTGAACGCTGGTCGTTCTTCTTTAATTTTTTCTTCGACTTCAATGGCGTGTGGTGAAGAACGAACGCTTGTTTCTCGGGTCATTAAAGGTGCGATGCAACAATTTTTGTTTTTTGCGCAAATATCGCTTAGAAAGGATCGCTGACGTTAATGACCTGTAAAACGCCCGTTTGTTTTTCACCACACGCAATCGAAGTCGCACAAAAAAATGAAATTGGGGTTGTGTGATATTTATACAGCGTGTAGTTGGTCAGCCATTTAAAGTTGCGACGAGTCACTCGCTGTAGATAAGCAATTTAGCCAGTGCAGTACAACCGCTAGCCTGGGGTCTTTAACGCACCACGCAGTAGTGATACACTACCGCACGCCGGTACGATGCTCATCCAGATCGAAACGGGCAGGGGTGGGGCTCGAAACCCAGGATCCTGGCTTCGCAGCGCGAGCTTTCGCTCCACGCGCGTCGAGCTGAGTGTGCGCTTATCCCACTCCGCCACCAATCCCCCCCCCACCCCCAGAAAAAAAAAAAAGAAAGAAAATGAAAGACGTTTACAACTTCTGTAACGCCACTCTAGAGCGCAGCTCTTGAGGAGGAGGAGGGGAAGGATGCCCCTCCCTCTTCATCCGTACCCTCTCCCCTCCCCTCCTCCTTCTTGTCACGCGCGAAACGCGCATCGACGTTTCGGCGTGGTGCCGAAACATCACATGCTGCTTCGGTGAAGTCACGGTGGAAGTCACGGTGGAAGTCACGGTGACGTTTCGAAGCACTGTCCCATAATGCACCGCGCGGTTACGCCGACGCCGACGGCGACGCCACCTGGCCGGAAACAGCCGCCTAAGAGCTGCGCTCTAATGGTACGTTTACACTTGCGGATCCGCTGGCGAATCCGCCCAGCTTTTGCCGCTGCAGCGAAACGCTGGGCGGAAACGCGGCGGCGAGCCGTTTAGCGTCCGGACCTCATTTCTGCCGCCTGAACGAGGCGTTTCGCTGACCGGAAGTGACATTTTGCTCAGCGCAACGCTGCCTACGTCACTGATACGCGTTCTTCCGGAAGCAGCAACGCCCGGAGAGAGAGCCGAGGCAACTCCCTGCGCCTCGTCATATTTGACGAGATGTTACGGAATCGCTGCCACATGCCGCGCGCCGCCGCTGCCGCTCGAAGGAAATAGATGTAAACACAACCCGCTCGTCGCCGCCACCGCCGGGAGCGGATTCGCTCCCGCGGCAGCGGATTTCTTCTCGGGTGTAAATTCGTACCATGAAACGAGCTGCGTTCACCCTCTCAACTCGCATCCAGAACAAACGGCCACGTGATCTGGAGCCCATTGCATGCCGCCAGTGTTGATCATAGCCACGCGCTGGGGTTGGCGAGGCATAGGACACGCGCTGAGTTCCAGACATTGTTAGGGTTCGACTATTCGTCATTGCAGCGATTGGACACGGGCCACTACCCGAATGCTTCTCGAGCTATCGATTATCACGAGCCAAAAATCGAGTACCCACGCAATGCTGGGGCCCTATGAGCCGCATTCCAATATCGTCACAGGGCGGTACTGCGACCGCTCAGCTATGCAATCAAGTTTTTCGAAGAAGAGATTGAATGAAAACGCTCGCTTTTGCCCTTGAAATTACACCGCGACAAAGGAGTTTCGGCCAGTGGCGTTGCGCAGTGCCTGAGTCCCAGTTATGGCTGTATTTATACGGATGCGACCTTAGCGCATCGAATCGAGATTTGGCACCTTTGATTGGTAGCAGATAGGTAGAAAAGGAAGAAGTAGGAAGACAGGCAGCGTGCGATTGGTCCCTGCTCGATTCGATGCGCTACGATCGCATTCATAGTAACGTAGCTATAGTTTTGTTTCACCTATGATGTACCGCAGGAAAGGCTCAGCGCGAGCTCCTTGCTCTGGGGCACAGATCGGCGGCACAAGCTCTCGTGACTCAAGAGCGGCTGCCAACGCTATGAGTTCGCGCTTCTAGCCTTCGCTGCGGTACAACATAAGGTGAAACGAAGTAGTGTAAGCCGTGTAAAGTGAAAAACATTCCAATTGATTTTGAATATCGTTGCAGCCAACCTCTTGATTGTCAGAAATTCGTCCTAAACAATATTTGCGCGACATACAAAAAAAGCATCGTCTTTTAAATATACAGCAACAGTAAAACATGATGCGAGAAAATCTCGCTTATATTTATCAGTTTACAAAATACGCATTTAAGAAGTAATTAATGAACGAATGGTATTCACGGTGTAGAGAGAAGCTTCATAATTTCATCCATATGGCAAATTATCGTTAAAATATATCTTTTGATTTAGTGTGTTTAATAAAGATGGTAGTACGTATTTAATGGATCGTAAGACCATTGTTTGTGCGAGGGGTAGGCTACATTTTATCGTTCGCCTAGACGCGTGTGATAGGTGGCTGTATCTTTAATTAGGTTCAAAGTCTCTAGAAAGTAGCTACGTTCACTTCTTATTGCTGCTTTATATGGGATCAAGAGGCGGTAAGTATGCAGGTTTGTTAACCAAACAACCTTAAATCGCTTGAAATGTTCATTCAGTGTGGTGAAGATGTGGCACTATTTGCGACTATTCTTAATGTTGTTTTTTTCGTAAACTCAGTAGCTTGTTTATGTTTTGTGGGTGCCCCAAACGAGCTGGCAATATACAAAGTATGATTGTGCGAGGCCGTGAAAGATTATCAGTCTAACAAACGGGATAAATAACGAGCGGTATCTAGATGGTGCTGCTACTGCTTAATTGCTTAACGTTTCTGGTGATCATTCTATGATAAGTTGTCTGCAAAAATGACGCCTAAAATCCTCAACGTTTTTACCACTTCAATTACGGCACCTGCCAAGGTGATGTTAAGGCTAGATTGAACAGTCGCTTTTTTTTCTTCATTTTTTCGCGCTGCGGAATAACATACATTTAGTTTTGTCTCACATTAATTCGTAGCCTGTTTGTTTTAGCAACACATAGGTAATCGGTGAAGCATACGATTTGCTCTTATCTAATGTTCATGACATGTACCACCTTCACGAGTAGGGTATGGTCATCAGCATAGGCTATGCTTTGACAGTCCGGATCACGGTGTTCTATGCAATTTCTAAAGAAAAGAAATAATAGGAATCCAGTACACTTCCTGAAGCACTCTTCTTTTTTACAAATTTTCTGGTTGACGATAACTGTGGACTTTAACAAACTGTGTGCGGTCAGCGAGGTATGATTAAAATAAACCGAGTGCATGAGCTCATATGTTTGTTTGTTTGGTTTTCTAAAAGGTTACTGTGATCGGCATAAGTCAAATGACTTAGAAAAAATTGACGTATATTGCTAGTTTTAGAAGTGTTTTTTTTTTGGTTAACAGAGCTGAATATGAGGACCTTGCTTTTATCAAGCCGTGCTGTCAATCTGTTATTATAGAAAAACGATCCAAGTATGCACACAATTTCCTATGTAGATTTTTTCTAAACCTTTAGAGAAATTTGATAATATTGATATTGGTTTATGGTTACCTGGCAAGTTCCTGTCGCCACCTTTAACAAGTTATACAACCTTTGCGACTTGCATAAGTTTAGGGAATACTCCGGAAGACATCGAAATATTGAATATAACGACAAAGAAATGAATAGCATATTTAATTGGTCGAATATTCCGGTCGTTTACGTTCTCTCTGTGCTGTTATTTATGATTCGAAATTATAATATTA
>JAZHYW010044446.1:0-12681 GCA_037355805.1 Ixodes ricinus | reverse complement strand
TATGTATGGTTCGGTTACGTGTTGCTGCGTGAGTGCGTGTGCGTGCGCGCGTGCGTGCGTGCGTGCGTGCGTGTGTGTGTGTGTGTGTGTGTGTGTGTGTGTGTGTGTGTGTGTGTGTGTGTGTGTGTGTGTGTGTGTGTGTGTGTGTGTGTGTGTGTGTGTGCGCGTGTGCGTGTGCGTGTGCGTGCGTGCGCGCGCGTGTGTGTGTGTGTGTGTGTGTGTGTATGTTTGTTTTTCTTTGTGCCCCGCGATGCGAGTCCGTGCCGAATATCCCGTCTGCCACATCAAATGCTGGATCTGGTCCCATAAGCCTCCGCTTGATTTGTCCAGACCAGACGTTCAAGTGGCTATATTTGCAATATTTATTAAACATTATTAGTATTATTAGAATGAATAAGGTATTAATATTATTATTATTATCCTCATTACTATTACTATTATCGCTGCTGTCATTTTTGTGTCATCCCCTGATGACACAATCACGAAATAATAAGGGATCAGTGCGTCAAAATCCGTTACTTAAACACTTTCAATCACTTCTTTTCACCACAGTTTCGGGAGTGACACGATAAAGCCATCACGCCAACTAATTCGAAGGTTCCTCCTTGGCGTCTGCATTTTTGCCTTGTATATTGCCAGACGAAATAACTCGGAACTCGCTAAAGTAAATTAATACATTAAAGGAATATTGCATAAATCATAAAATTGTCATCGTAAGACGCATAATCGAATATTTTCCACCTTCGGTTCCTTGTCGGCCTTAAGATCAACAAAAAATAAGCGCGAATCTTCCACAAGCATATGCCTGTGGAAGATTCGAATCTTCCACAGGTATACGCTTTAGAAGATTCGCGCCTATTTTTTGTTGATCTGCACAAGGAACCGAAGGTGGAAATATTCGATTATGCGTCTTGCAATGACAATTTTATGATTTATGCAATATTCCCTTTGTATTAATCGACTCATGAATTCCGAGATATTTTTTTCCTTTTGAACTAAATATGCAATGTTGGACAACTTAACAAAGGGGCGCGCGAGACAGATTAGAGGCAGAGCCGGCATAATTATAGGAGATACTGTGTCGACTCGCCAAGCCCTTTACTTTTTAAGCCGTCAGTGATTGCAAAGCCACTTTCATAAATTGATTGAGCCACCCAGCTTGTCATGCGTCTACCAGATGTGCTAATACTCAGTCTTAGGTAGTAACGCGTTACTAGTAACGCGTTACTGTAACTTCGTTACTTTTTTGGTAACTTGTAACTGTAACGAGTTACTTTTTAAAAATGTAACTTGTAACTGTAACGAGTTACTTTTTTCTGAGGTAACGATGAAAGTAACGACGTTACTTTTGTCGTTACTTTTCAGCTTTTTATGAATAATATATCACTGAACGAGTACTATTTAGCTACATCTTGCACTTTCCAAATCGTCTGTTCCGACATTTCGAGTGTCAAATTGGCCTTGCACAAACTTGTGAATACGTTCTTTGTCGCGAGTCACGACCCGAATATAGCCACGTGTAGATTTGATAAAAAAAATCTAGTTATCTTTACGCACGCGCTTGTACTTTGTGACTGAACACTTACATCTTAGTGTTTTGAAGCACTATCTATGTTGTGGGTGTTTTTTTTTTTCTGTGCAAACGCTTTTTAATCGGGTGAATCAACCGTGAAACAACAATACACGCGGAGGGCACTGCGCATGTTTCGCATTTTGATTTGCGCCACTACTCTGGCGTGGAAACTTTCAAACACTAATTTCGAGAAGCAACTGCTGCTAAGTTACAATATGAAGTAAAAAGCGTACTTTTTTTCATTTTATGCAATAAAACTTTGTGAGGGGCGTTTTCTAGTTTTTCCTAATTTTTTGTGTTATAGAAAAGTAACTGAAAAGTAACGTCGTTACTTTTTAAAAGTAACTGTAACTGTAACGAGTTACTCTTTTGTTGCGGTAACTGTAACGGTAACTTCGCTACTTTTTTCTGAAAGTAACTGTAACTGTAACGAATTACTTTTTAAAAGTAACTTACCCAAGACGGCTAATACTGCGAGGGGGGGGCGAATGAGTTCAAGCCGCGACGCGTCGTCTGGGAAAAAGTTACACTCTAAGAAACGTTAAAGCAGGGTACTGGACAAGAAACTCGCTAAGAGGGCACCGTTAGCCTTGAACTGGATTCCGGTTAAATTCGTTTTGCAATGGGCTTCAAAGCAGATTTCTTTTCGATTTTTGCTTTGTAGGAGCCGTAACCACGGCTCCTAGCAAAGTGTTACAAATCTTCGGTAATTTTGAAAATTGTTTTTCTAGTTAAGATAAGTTTTCTTATTTTGTCTACAAAACGTACACATTTGGAACGCAAAAGGTATGCTTCTCTACCAAAAATTGAGCTTTTCCACTTTAAATGAAGATGGAGGGACCATCGAAGCTGTTATTTTTAAGTTTAGTACGATGCGTGGAGGGCTAAGTCTAGGACGACCCCAAGGACGATTTCTAGGACGACCTCTAGGACGACGCCTAGAAAACGACGTCTAGGGCGACCTCAAGAACGACCTCCGAGGACGACGCCTAGAGAACGACGTTCAGGACGACCTCCAAGGACAATTTTTAGCATGATTTCGAGGACGACGTCTAGGACGACTTCAAGGACGACACGTAGGACAACCCCGAGGACGACGCCTAGAGAACGACGCCTTGGACAACCTTTGACGACCTCAAGAACAACTTCTTGGACGACCTTGAGGAAGAATTCAGGACGACTTCTAAGGCAACCTTGGGGTCGACATCAAAGACGACTTCTAGGACGCCTAGCATGACCTTTCGGGCGACCTCAAGGACGACGCCTAGGATGGACCCCTCTGACGACGTCGAGGACGACGCCTAGGGGACGACCTGAGAACGACCTCGAGAACGATGACTAGAGACGATAAAAAGGATCAAGGGATCAGGCCTCACCATCTCATAATGCCAAGAAAAGCTGACTCACGCTGGTTGCCCCTCTTTTCATTTTAATTTATTCATACTTGCTACGACTAATGCAAAGATTTCTGTCATACAACCGCGGGCGCATTTTTTTCCAGATCGTAGCGCATAATAGCTTTGCTGTAAAAAATTTAAGAACTAGGGTACGTTTGTCCAGCATATAAGCCTTGACCAAATGTGTTTTTTCTAAAAAAATGCGTTATAGGTATGGCTTTGACTATTTTCAATACTGTTTTTATTAAAAATGATATACGAAGAAACGGCTACATTCAACGGAGAAAGTATTGTGTTTCTCAGTCCAGATATATGTGCGTCCGTGAAAAACAACCTAGGAAACATCATACAAATATGTAGCTCGCAAAGGCGCACAACAGAAAAAGCATTTAGTATATAATTCTGACTTCATGTGTGGGGGCTTGCTATTAGTGGTAGCAGTACAGACCGGTTTTGAGTGATAACCGGTGATCCGGTTATTCGAATTAGCAAGTATTCGAATTTGAAAATTGGATAACCGGTTATTCGAATAACCGATTACATTATTCGGTTAGTAAATATCCGGATATTCGAATATTTGTTTAAGTTTAAATCATTTTGTACCTAAAAAGGTACAAAATAATCGGTACAAAAGCACACCCTGTATATTGTTCGATCTCATCGCCATTTGCGCAGAAATTAGTAGAATTGAAATAAGAGCTTGATTATTAACGTACAGCAGATAAACCTGAATAATGCGGATAACCGGATAAGATGTTTACCATAACTGGTTATTCGTATTCGAAAATCCGAATAACCGGATAACCAACTTTGAGAGCCGAATCCGCTTTCCTCCGGTTTAACCGGATATCGGGTTTGACAAGTAGTTGCATGCTCTACTTGCGATATCCCGGCCGCGTCGCAATGAGGGTCCATACCTTGCACGCGACGCCAGCAAACCAAGCTGAATCATATTCCTATGTTGTATACACAAACTCGGTGGTGCGAAATATACCCTGCAAAACGCGCTCGCTCTACAGCGCCGCCACCACAACTGCAGCTGATGTAACGCTAATACAAATGTTGCATAGACAAATCCAATTTTCCTAAAAAAACAACTCTACTAACCTGGAATGTCGACTGTTCAAAAGTAGTCGAGATCTTGCTTTGACGTTACCGGAACAATTGGTGTCAGGAAATGCGCACAACGACGTAGGAGTGCTGTCAATTCTGCGAAGAGCTTGGTGCGCATACACCACCATCCCCTTATAGACCTAAATGCATTATCAGGCTTATCAACGTGTAAACCGTCCACAAAAAAAAAAAAACACTATTCAGTTTTATCTTGATTAGAACAGAGTACACTTGGAGGGTTCTCACTAGATTGTGATTGAGTAAACACATAGTTTTTATCTGAGGTCGTCCACGATGTCTTGCCTCCGAAGATACCCACCTCGCTTCACCGTAATCACGGAACTCGCATACAATGACTCCTCCTCATAACAAGAGACTGTCTACGTTCCCTCCTGGAGGCCTGTGCAGAACCGGCAGAAAACGACTGATATGTTGGCGTGCGGTTGGGCATCGTGATCAATCTGCAAAGAACGCGAGGCCCCAGCCGCAAGCTCACGGAGCAGCCTTTTGTAACCTGTGTCTAGTGCTGGCTTCCAGCACTTGGCGTAAACAATGCGGCATTGCGGACTTATAAGCTAAGAGGCACTGATAAACGTGAACAGCTCTTAATGGACCATTTCCGTTAAAATCGTTTATGACTTTTCTTTAGCTTTAGGGGAAACGTCGGTCAAATTTTGATGTTAGGAAAACAAACGAATTCCTACGTCGTATCATCTGAAAAGAGTTACGCGTAAAATATTACGACGCAACTCCGCCTAAAGGTTTGTCGAAACCCGCCAACGAAGTCCAACCGGCTCCACGCGGTCACCGAAATCCGTCCAATCTACCGGGCGACGTGCGGCGCGCGGAACAACGCAGTCAACGCTGCTGTGCGCACACAGCCAACACTGAGCGGAACGTCAACAACTGGAACAATTTTCGTTTCTTACTGTTCGATGCGCAGAGCGGAAGGGCGACAGAGAAAAAGGGTGCGTGGTCAGAGAGACTGACACGCAAACTTTCCATTGCGCGCGAGTGTGCTGGGTCAACAACGCCATCATGGCGTCCGCGGCTATCGTTGATGACATAGCCGACGTCTCCCGTACCACCTGATGTCCACTAGTTGACGAGCAGGACCAATGTTGCCTGCCGCAGGCAAGGTTTCGGTTTCTCTTTGTGACTTTTCATTTAAACGAAGTTTGTAAGAAAACTATGTGATTTTACGGAAAACAAATACCATAGACCTGTTTGTTAGTAGTTTTGACATGATAATCAACCGTAATCCCAAAATTTTTGGACTTGACCGAATCGCCCTTTAAATGTCCCGTTAGGGCATGATATAAGTAGGGAAGGGGGAGGCCAATGTGTCGAAGTATACGATAGTAACACAGAAACAAAAATAAAATATACAAAAAAATACGGTGGAATTTATAATGTACTCAATTAAATTGGGCTAGTAGATTATCGAACTCCACTGCATCAGTGACGCTAACGATGGAGGAAGGCAGCTGGTTTCAATCAGCGATGGTTTGAGGAATAAATAATTTATTAAACGCGTTAGTTTTACCGGAGGTTCTTGTAATTGTAAAATAGTTATTCAGGAAAGATTATATTTTATCATCTCGCCTGAGATGGGGGGGGGGGGGGGTGAGAGGAGGGTGCTTTTTAGCATCTGGGCGGTGGTAGTAAATATTATGAAGGCAAAGGCGAGAAAGCTTCCTCCGCGTTTGACAGGGTCCAAGTCCAAGGTAACTTTTTAGAGAGGAAATACAAGTGGTTAGTGTAGTAGTCTTAGGATGATAAGATAAATCGGGTGGCTCGATTTTTGGTTGATTCTAGATAGCACAAGCATATTTTAATTTCGGTCTTACATAGGTTTCGTAAGGCATTTTTCGGACATACTCTTGAAAAAAAGCTAGTAGTATTTACTGGGTAAGAGCTATTAGCCGCTTGTGACATATGTTACTAGGTAACTAGTAACCTTAGGTAGTAACGGTCAATCTAGTGACGGTTACTATGTGAAGAAGCTAGTAACTGTTACTAGCTCAACGTAGAATCCATGTATCTTACTACCTCTAGCTAGTAACTAGCCTACGTCCTGACGGAAAACCCAAAACGCATCTAGTCACGTGATTTTCGGTGTTAAAAAAGGTGTGAGGGTGTGTTACTTACTACCAGGTGGCAGGCGCAACAAAAATTGAAACTGGAAATGAGTAATCCAGGTGGCAGCTAGTCACCGTCCAATTAAACGTGCACAGAAAAGGAAGCCGATTATTTATAATTTATTTAAATTCTTCCATATTTGCAAGTAGATACATATAAACATGCACACCCACATTTTTAGCACACTGTCCACACAATGCGTTCAACACAGACACACGCTACTCAGAGCCGTATATGTAGAAAGTTTGGCCATTCGTTGGGAAGTATAGGAGACAAATGAGGAGGCGCCATTGGCCGAAAGCGGGCTGGGCGTGTTCCAGGGCGTCTTCAGAAATTCGAATGTGACCAACCACAAGCCGGAAATAATACCCTGGCGGTGGTCGCGAAAAACAAACCTGATAACCTGCATCGGAGTAACTCTCGGTGACTGAAAATATGGTACACGTGATGTTTCAATCACGCTCATCCACTATGATGGTGGAAGAGTGCGACTAGCGGAACGATCGACCTAATCCGTACGCCAAGCGCCTAGGGCCGGGAATCTGCCGTCCGAGCGGTCACACTCTGTCCGAGCAAAACAGAGTTGAGCGGCGCATTCGTTTCTTACATCTTTCTGCATGATCGTAATCAAAACAACACGTGCACCCTATGTTCAACCACAAATAGTTACTACACTTCACTCTGACTCGCTTATTAGAACCATATACGAACATGTACCTTTGATCAGAACTGTTTCTCACTACCACCGCTAGGGGATTCTTTTCGGCTTCTGGTTGGTCAAGAGAGCAGGCCAAGCCCTCTTTCCGAGTCTGTCGCACGCCCTGGCTCTGCCCGCGCCTCCCATTGACCAAACTCTTTGTATACACGGCTCTGACGCTACTAAATCACTCTAATCGCTAACTTACGGGCGGGGGCAGTGGGGATCGAGCCCAGAAGGTTCCCAGCGCAAGCTTTCGAGCTGAGACGCATTAGCCTACTCAGCCACTTCCTCCACCCTTTTTTCTTTATTGCCGGGCGTCTCACATTGACACAAGTTACAGACTAAAACGCCTCAGCTGACTCACTAACGCCACAAATACTAAACATCTTCGAGGGAAGCGAGTGTCTCAAGAAGTGGCCACCACTCGGGTTGGGGCTGCTGGGCCCTGTACAATTCTTTCAGGAAACACATATGCTCAACAAAATATTTATGTGCAGGACGTACCCATCGCGACACTGTTAGCGCGAACACGACATCGGTGTATTTTCGAATTTTACTTCTAAATAATATTAGCGAGCACGAAATGTTATCGCTTACGTTATAGAACTAAATGTGCTCTTTCCGTAGCAATAACATCTTGGATTACATCGCTTGGTTTCAAAGAGAAATACCGGAAAAACCGGCGATCGCTTGTTCGCGCTAACAGTGTCGCGCTCTGTACATCAATGTCTGCGTGGCGCACGGCCATACGACACTTCCATAAACTGTGAAGGCCCATCAGCATGATCATGTCCAGGGGCACAGTGCAATCCCCTTCCACAGGTAAAGAACGTATTCCGTGTGGCGTTAGTGGGTGGTCTTTCTTGAGGGTTCTTTGCAAGACGTCCCAAAGGAACACCGCATCCCAGCAGTCCAGGAAAACGTGTTCGATATTTTCTTGCGTTTTGCACAATAAACAATTATCTGACCACGCTACAGGCAAGCCCTTTTCGGCTAGCCAATCTTTAACGGGCAGCGTCTGAGTATTCAATTGAAAGAAAAACGTTTTCGAGCAACCAGGCACCACCATTCTTTTGACTCGCCTCAGGACATCCTGCCCTGGGCCTTCGCAGTGTAGCGCACGGTACAACGGGATCGGAAAAATTAAATCGATCAAGTTATGAGAACCTTTTACGTGAAACTCACTTTAGAGCGGGTTTCGGGTTCAAATAAAAAGCTGAGCAATTAGCTAGACAAAACCAAATAAAAGCTGAGCAATTAGCTAGACAAAACCAGAAAGAATACGCGGGAAATTTTTCCACTAAATTTGGCGCGTTCATTTTCCCGCTACATTTAGCGGGGAACTTTTCCCGCGAACTTTAGCGGAAAAAATTCTCCGCTATATTTAGCGGGAAAAATTCCACGCATATAGCGGGAAATTTTTTTCCGCTAAATATTAGGGGGAATCTTTTCCGCTAACTTTAGCGGGGAACTTTTTCCGCTACACTTAGCGGGAAATTTTCGCTATATATTGGGGGGAATTTTTTCCCACTAGGTTTAGTGGGAACATTTTCGATAAATCTAGGGGGAAGTTTTTCCGCCAAATTTAGCGGGAAAATTCTTTCGCTAAGATTTGTGGGAAATTTTTACCGCTAATTTTAGCCGGGAAATTTTTCTGATAAATTTAGCGGGGAATTTTTTCCCCTAAATTTATTGGGGACATTTTTTCGCTAAGTTTAGTGAGAAATGTTTTCCGCTACATTTAGCGGGAAGTTTTCTCAGCTAATTTTAGTGGGGAATTTTTCCGCTAAATTTAGTGGAAAAATTTTAAGCTAAATTTAGCGGGAAATTTTCCTGCTAAATTTAGTGGGGAGTGTTTTCCACGAAATCTAGCGGAAAACATTTTCCGCTAAATTCACCGGAAAATTTACTCATAATGCAACGCGCAAGGACGTCACAAGCGACCTTCGTAAAGTCAAATGTGACGTCACGTGTGACGTCATTATGGGAAACGTCGCATAATGCAACGCGTGGTCACGCCGACGGCGACGCCGCTCAAGCCGGAAACGGGCGCCAAAGAGCTGCGCTCTAAAACACTCACTTTAGTGCGTGTTCGGAGAAAAGCTGAATAGCCAACAAGAAAACCCCAGAAAAGAGCACGTCGGAAAAATGCATACTAAAAGTCGTCACAACAAAAAGCTCAGCCACATTTTCGCACATCAAGATGAAGAGCTCACCAGCCAGGAAGCCAGACCCGGAAAAAAGCACGCTTCCTAAACCTTCAACCGTTTTTGTTTTTCCTTTTTTTCCTTTTAGCGTAAAGAAAATCCTTCAAACAAGCTCGAGAAACAAGAAGAAAAGTGCACCGGAAAAAAAAATCACTGGAAAAATCTTACGGGAGAAACGGTCACCAACGTTTTGTGGGTGTGGAGCAAAGCTGAGCAGCTCCATAGGCTAGCCCGGAGAAAAACTCCCCTAAGCGACGTTCACCTGGGAAAAGTCCATTGGATGGAAACTTGTTCATTTTATTGCGGGTTAAGAAATCTAAACAGCCAGATAGACGGATCCGGAGGTAAGCTTCCCGGAGAAATACTCACTGGAGAAGTGCTCCACGGAAAAAAGCTCAACGACTTTATTTGCAGACAAGCTCACCTGCGTCGAGACAGACCCAGAGAAAAGCACAACGTGGATGCAAATTCCATAGGACAAATTTTGTGAAAACCATGAACGTCCCAAAACCCATGTTCAAGACGATGTCTCTTTTGCTTTCATTTTAAAGTACCGTGTGTTTGGGATAGAAAGGGGACCCTGTTTTTCTCACCGCAAATATAACAATAGACACGGTCCTTTTTTTGCTCCCAGACATCTGGCAAGGAGAAAAGGAAAGATACAGACACTTCTCGTGCGTGTACAAAATACACACTTCAAAAGATTCGGCACTTCGCTGCAACCGTCACTCTATCTATGGCCCGTTTTAGACACTCAGCTTTTAGCCTATACAATTTACACAAAGACACCTCAAGCCATCCCAGTCAATATTGACGCGTTCATGACCGAAAACGAACGCTTCCTCTTACATCGAGAACCGGGATCTCCAAGCGTTTTGGCTTAGGGGCCATTTTTAGGATCTGTCGCCATCTCGGAGTCGAATGAACAAATATCTTAATAAAACACTATATAAATATATCTATATAGAGGGGTTCAGGTACAGAAATTTAAGTTACAGTTTTAAGAAAGAATCCGAGGTGGTTTAATATATACATTTTATTTTGAAATTCAATATTTGGTTAATTATTGACAATATACAATGATTGTGAAACAAACAACTCTGCGGGCATAAATAAAAGTGCAGAGAAAGTTTAGCTAACGCACACAGAATGATAGAAATTATGATGACACCATGCAGTTGTTCTGACGCATGCCTCGCACTATGGATGTGCACATAATAACTCAAAGAAATTTTAACATAGTTACACAGACACGAAACAGTTGGTTAAGAATGCTAATGTTGTTGATGACAACGTGCAGTATATTTAATATTTTATGTGCTGGGTTCCGTGCATTCGGAGTTTATATTACTACAAATTCGGAGGGTGTTCTTCGGAGTTAATTTTTTGCCAAACATTCGAGAGCATCAAAGTTTATGTTTGTTTGATTCCCAATTCGCGAAATTCGAAGTTTTATTTCGTAGTGTTTCCTATTACAACAAAGAAAAGCATATCAGGATGTAAACATACCGCTAGATAAAAAAATAGAACGCGCTTAGAGCAATTAATATTTCTTCAGCTGGATCTGGCATTGCTGCCATTGCCATTGCCATACTAGCTTATCCCACGACAAAGGCTGCACATAAGTGTTGCTTCGATACACCTTAAAATCAATAAACTTCTAGAGGTAGTCGCTGGGAAGCTCGTATTCATCCGATCCTATTCCATTAGTCTGCCCAGTGGCCCCGCAAGGTGGAGTGGTTAAGGATGTAATTGAGAATATGTAACTGCGCCTCTTCCCCATTCTACGCAATCTCTTTGGTCGATAGCTTTCACCGTTACAAAAGCATAATTCTCCTTCTTCCAAAACTCAAATAGTATGACCTAAACTGGAAACCAAAACAGCTGCATTTATTTATTTATCTATTTTTTTATTCAGGTTACCTCGCAGTGCCTAACTCAGGCATTGTAACTTGGCAAGGGGTGAACGCGTATAGACCTCTGCATCGCTTATCACCCGGGCGAAAAATGCTGAGTCACTGGTCTGTCGACGCATGCGCAATGTCCGAAATGTCACACAACAGAGCAAGCGTCCAGCACGTGCACAGAAGGAATTCCACAGTCCAGCAGAAAAAGATGGCAGCGCGCAGAAGGTGATTTTTGGAAAGGTATTTTTCGAGCGCAAAGCACAGATATTGGAACATGGCGCAGCGAAAAGCCTGATACTTTTTTGCAGTAAAAGCGCACTCCGCGGTGATACGTAGTCAGGTTCCGATTGGCCCGGCTGGGCCGTAGCTTCCGCCGTACTTGCATGTTATGCGATCCCGGCTTCTAGCCTACCCAGCATATTTTGCTTGAGACACTTGGCTAAGCGGCGTCACCAGAGTAACGTGGAGCGCAAGTTCGTCTACTTATTTTGCAGGGGCTTTGGTGACATCAGAACTCAAGCTCTGATTGGTTCTCAATGAAATATAGCGGGTAGACCTCAAGGCAGCTTGCTTGGGCTCTGCCCACTATGCTTCAATCCAGAGCCGTCAGAGCTCGAGAGCTCTCGTGACGTCACCACAATTCTAACGCAAGAAGCAGACGGAAGTTGCTCTCCGCATAGCAGCCGATCGCTTCCAGAGCCTTCCCACTTTCTTTTTTCCTTCACTCACTTGATAGCGCCAAACCAAACAGCATTGCAAGTTGCCCATCGCCGAATAGGAAACAATCACCCGCAAAGAATGCGCCTAGATCGTGTGCTTTGTGCGTGATTCCGCTTAGCCGTATGCAAATAGCATACACAGAAGGACAAAGTGCGCAGTGATGATGCAGTTCCGGCGCTGCTTGCTTGCTCCTTCCGATCGTTCGGATTCAAAGTGAAACGGAGTTATACTTCAGACCCCTTTTCGAGAATTCACGCGCCGATTATTAGAAGTTGGGAACGTCTGCACAATGGCGGAACAACTGACATCGTGGAACGTGCGAGTCATTCCATAAGATAGCGAACGTGAGAGCGCGGCCAACACTATGAGCCGACGACGAGCCAATCACACAGCGTTGAAAGTGCAAGGTCACTGCGATCATCCCCCTTTTCTGTGGGTGTGTTTCTTTACAGTGTGCCGTGACGTTGAGGTTTTCATCCGAAAGCGCTGATAACTTTCTTACGGAGCGTAAACCGCGAGAAAATCGCTCCGAAATTTCCTCCCTCGGCGAAACGGCAGTTAAAGTGGCGGCGAGGCGTCATAGTTCGACGGAACGCCACCCCACAGAAAAGCCCTCTCGTGGCGCTGCGGCACTGTGCCGGCAACAAGAGGAGGGTGGCGCACGCTGCAATCGCCGCTCTGCTAGAAAACTGCCGGGTGGCCTTCGTAGAGGCCGCTCGGCCGGCCTTTCCGGAAGTTAGCGGGGCGCGCAAGACCTGTAGGAAAACGCTACCTATACCAGTAACAAATGCTTCCACATTCCTTCACGTAAGCACTGTTAATTCTGCTCTACTTATCTTATTTTTGTATGCCATTGTGCAGGGATTTCACGGACGCCAACAGGAGGCAGTATTTCGAAAGGGATCCAGTGGAGGGTGTCAAG